>JAJTUO010000309.1:0-20997 GCA_021399455.1 Flagelloscypha sp. PMI_526 | reverse complement strand
ACTCATTTTCCTTTATAGTGATGACATGACCGAGGACTGCCTTTCCATGACCTTATTTGTGCCCCCTGGTGCAAACCCGACGAAGAAGCTTCCAATTATGATGTGGTAAGTCATCCCCCGCGTTCCAGTAAAAATGCTCACATCCCATCTTAGGATCCACGGCGGTTCACTCATGTTGGTTCTAGCTCAGCAACTGGCCTCACTAGCCCCAACTTGGCATCGCAACCAACTCTATTGTTGCGGTAATTCATATCGCCTTGGTACTGTATGTTTTTCTTTTCGACGCCTGTTGTTCGAAGAGCTTAATTCTTCTATAGCTTGGTTTCTTGGCCCCAGACGGTAAGAACAACCTCGGCCTTGAAGATACCATCAATGCTCTCAAATTCATTCAAACTATTGCGCCCTTTCGGCGGGGATAAGTCGAAAGTGACCATTGCTGGCCAGTCCAGTGGGGCCTCTCTTGTTCGGGCTCTTTTGGCTACTCCTTCGGCATCCTCTCTTTTCACGAGTGCAATCTTGCAATCTGACACGATGGTATGTTGTTGCCAACGATCTCACTTGCACTCTCAAATCCTCAATTCGAAATTTTGCATAGAACGCTGGTTTCTTGGCTCCGAGTGCTTCAGAACGACCTTCGCATACACTTCAACAGCCTCATTGGAGGATGTACTTCGTCTGCCTGCTGGAAAAACCTCGCTTTGGATGACATTTTAAGTGCTACTCAGGACCAGTTCTTCGCTTCTGCATCTGTGGCACCACAAGCAGGCTCTTTTGGTGTGTGAACGTCCATACGTCCATCCCTACTCCTCTGACATTCCATAGTTCCAATTCGCATGGTCAACGACGAAAGCTGATCAACACACGTTGGACTCGACTGCGAAGTTCCCGAAGGTTTCCAAGCCAGTCCTTATCACCACTGTGAATCACGAAGCCGGGAACGCAATTTACGGAGGAAATACAGATCCAGTTACCGTCTCAGATTATATCGGCGATAATACCGACACCTTCGGGCCCGCGCGCGCCAACACCATCCTCAGCTCTGACCATTACAACCTTCCCAGCTTCAGTGACGGTGAGGAAGATACACGACCCCAGCTCGAGGCTATTGGAACCGATTACATCTGGCGGTGTGCTAGCTGGACCTTCGCTCGCAATTGGGCCGCCAATGGTGGTAAAGCTTTTGTTGGTGTTTATACCGCAGGTGGCAGGTATCCAAGCAATGCTGGTGTACCATTCTGCCAAGAAAATGGAGTTATTTGCCACGAGGATGATATTCAGGTAGTGGTGCGTTCACCTTTTTTATTGTTAATTCTCTTTGAGCGCCTTTGACTTTACGTATAGTTTGGAACCATCCCGAATCCCGACTCTACACAGTCTACTCTCATGACCCAGATGCAACAGCGGTACAAAGCCTTCCTCGCTTCAGGCAACCCGAATGCCAATGGTCTTAGCTCTTGGGCTGCAACCTCAGGGTCTAGCGTCAATATTTTGAATATTGGTGGAACTGCGGCGATCCCTGTTGGTGCTTGCGACCCTTCCTTCTGGGGCTCCGCTGTGCAATACGACTACCAAGTCTATAATATCTAACAACTCTGCATTTTGGATTTTCATGGACTTTCTCATGACTCATTTACATATCACTGTAGCCTTAGTTGTTTCTTTCTGAACAGCCCTTCTCTTCCTTTTCCTCCACATAATCACTCTCTTTGACGTTCTTGAATATTGGGGTGATTATATCCCATAGATATCACTATGATCCACCACTGTAGCCTTACGCCTCTCTATTTTCCCCTGGTCTCCTATATATCTTGTACTGTACAGTTAATGTTACGTCGGCCTTTTTCAGTTAGCGCTGCAATGAGGTGTCAAGGTAAAATGAGATAAAACTCAAGAATTTTACTCGAAATTTTTATCGTTTGCAGACCAGATGTGAGGAAGATGATCTCAAATGACGAAGATCTCCGGGGATGCAACAATGTACTGGTGATACATGGCTGCTGCCTCGCCTACACCCTTAAATCAGACGAAATAAATGTGTAACCCTGCTATAAGTTTAAATAGTAAGTTGATGAACCATGTATTACGCGTCAGAGAAAATTCTCACCCGGCTTAGAAACATATCATAGACACTATGGTATTGGGGATAGGAAGGTCTGGGATGAGAGGTGCAGACAAGGAGGCTCGCCATCTCATTGTCGAGGGCATGACTGTATACCACTCAGCCCTTTCCTCCAAAAGTTTAGGCTGTGATTAAATTCCATCCATGTCATGTGCATCTCCTAAAAAAACAAACTTGACGGCGAAATAGGGCGATAGAAAAGGAGGATCACCTAGTTGCGTCTATGAGGCTGGATGATCTTTGATAGAAACCGATAACTTAAGAGGTTCAATTGGAATGAGACCGAGCTGTTGGAAAATCTCTCGTATCTTGGATAATGATGTTTTGAGAGGAGGTCCATATACCAGGAGAATATCAGGAGAATATTTGTTCCTGGATTTTTGTCAGTTATGTACCAGAGGCTGTGTTTATATTGTCTCCAATGCGCAATGGGTTCCCCACGTGAATACCTGGCGTCTTTTCAGGCGGGAGGAAATTTCGACAAGTTAAGTCATATTCCTTGGATTTGACTCTCACTGTTCGGTGTATCTTGTGGGAAAATTAATGCACTCGTTAAGATGTGTAAAGTTACTTGGCAAGATAATTCGAATTAACCCGAATTACTCGAAGGCATGATACAAATCCGCGCGGGTTGTAGTTCAAGGAAACATGGGTGACCCGTAATGTCTTATGACGAAATTGGAGAGAACCGAGGAAATGTCGCAATAGAATCTGTCATAATATAGAGGCTTAGTCCATCTAGTGACCAAAGCATAGAAGGAGGACAAAAGTCGCATCCATTGACATGATGGTGAGGAGCAGACAATTACAAGAGGTCGGGTGCAGTTGCCTCTCAACTTTTCCTCTCTCCATCATAAACTTGGAATCCATTCAAACAGCACTTACTTCATTTTTTCATGGACCATCCTGGAACAGATGTCTTAACATCGCTCCCTGACGATATCCTGCTATCCATCCTTGCTGCCTGTCCAGCAATCTCAATCATACGGATTCGTCAGGCTAGTTAAAGCTCCCTGCTCGATTTTTCTATGTCCTATTATCTAACAATACTGTAGTGTTCTCGTTTCCTCTCCCATATTTCAAAGGATCTTTTCCTCTGGCTGGAGGTTGTCAAAGCATATTGTCTAGAAATGGAATTTCCTCGGTCTGCTTTAGTAGGAGAGAATTCTTCGCCTTCTCGTCAAGACTTAGAACGTATAACCATGGGCCACCGCGCACTATTAGCTAGACTTCGAAAACAGAGCCCAGATAGTGTTATAGAGGCTACTCGTACAAGGACTATCGCTGGTCAGCTCCGCTTTCACTCAGTGAAACTTGTTCCAGGAGGACGTTTCCTCGTGTCTTCCACCTTGAGCAATATTCAACTGTGGGATCTGGGTCTGGAATCTTCTGATATATACCGCCTGGCCGCAACAGCTGAGGTTCCAGATCCCTGGGAACTCGGTGAAACCGACCTTATTGTCCATCGCTTCAGCTGGACTGGAGACACCCTGCACGTTGCAGTCTCTTTGCACTGCCACAGTCTATCGCAAGTCCTTTTCTGATCATCCCAAACAATATCTTACCTTTGTTGGCACAGCTGTGCGGGATATTGTCATTACGATATTCGTCCGGGAGACAGTAACCCTCAGTGGGAACTTGTTTCAAGACTAGAGTATAAATGCTGGCTTCGATTTTCAGCTTGTCTCCTTGGCAGGGTCTCATTCCATATTGGTGATGAAGCTGTCGGTATCCATGATTTTGCTACGGGTATAGGGATTAAATGGTACACGGATGGTCTCGCGTTCGACTACGTAAGTCTCAGCTTAATTTGAATAATCTACCCTGCATGCCTATTCGTCTCTTTAGGCAGATCTTGTTCCTAATGAACGTGGGATTCTTGTGGCAACAAGCTGCGAGAGGATGATATATGCTATCTATCCCATTCCGGCTGACTTTTCGCAATTCCAGGATCGGCGACCCGATTCAGACGGATTGATTGTCATTGAAAATCCTCCAATTGTGCTGAAATCTTGGAGCAGTCAGCTTAAGGATCTTGGTGCACCGGAGTCATGTCTCGCGATGGGATTAACTCGTTGGGCATCGTCCTACCACAACTACGACAGTGCTGCTATGTGCATCGATTTCTGGGCACAGTTCAACGATGATGAAATCCATGTCGAGCATGTTCGTCTTTTAACAGATCAAACGACCACCGACGAACCTACTTTGTTCTTACGGCAGCATATAGCTGCATATCCCAACCTTTTCCTCAGAAACAACGACATTCCGTACTCCAAAACCTTTCCAGATGGGACTCGAGCGATCTGGTGGGAGGTTCAGGACAATGCTCATTTGAGAATCCACGTCTCCGACTTTGCGAGAGGGCCATCAGAGTCTGAGACGGGCACAATAGACTTGAATGTAGATTTGCCGGAAGAGAGACACAGGATTTATTGGGCAAGATACTCCTTCGAGCCTATCCTTCGGAGAGCTGTTGTCATTAAAGCGGATTATGGACTCCAAGTTTTGGACTACATTGCGTAGCTACCTTACTTATTGACCAATGGAATCTTCTTCAAAATCGACCAATCCTTGATTGGACCACTGCAGTCTACCACTTGGATCTCAGAGCACGTAAAGCCGCTCATCCAATCCTCTGTCTCGGTACTGGGGCTACAGTTCATCTCTAGTGACTCGTTGGTGGGCTTGGTTTTCGGAGCCAACTTTTCAAAAAAGCGATCACGCTCTCCCGTTTCCGCGTCCTGGTCTGTAATGTAGCATAAGGATAGATGGGGAAACAATGGAGTCCTAGGCTCTACACCAAGTGCATTATGCACTGCTTCATGAAGTTTCAAGAGAGCAGGTGAAGGATTAATAGAGAGAAAGACGGAACGAAAGAAATGTGTTGATTTGGAGAGGGCTTTGAATTGAACATCGATGGTCGGTTCGTGGTCTGGAATAGCAGTGAAAAGAGATTCTATTGGAACAGGTGGAGGGTCTGGAAGCGAAAGCAGTGTGATGTGAGGATCGAAGATGGGATATGAATCCAGTGAGGCAGACGCGCCGGCTGGAGGTTGCATTAAATTTCTCAGTCGTTCAGCGTCGTGTTCCGAAGGCACAATCCACAAAGTGACACCTTTGGTAGGATGTGTAAAAATACTGGGCACCGAAATTACTAGGCTGCATCTTACCCATAGGTAGTGGAGGCTGAAAGCGTTCGGCAGCGGCGCTTATTAATCCCGGCTTGTTTGGGACGCTCACGATGGACAGGATAGAGGACGTGCTAGCCTCCGTCGAGCGGACCGTGCATAGCACAATTCAGTCTCTTGACATACCGGACCTACGAGAGGCTGCGAACAAACTCTGGGACGATATTTCGCGTTATGGTCCCGACGTTCACATTCAAGTGCCTCGAATCCCTGGGCTAGGTGATTTTGAAATCCCTCCTCCTCCCTTCATACGCTCTCCTCCTCCACCCCCAAGCTGGTATGAACGCGTGCCAGTCAAACCGCTAGCTGTTGGAGTCGTAGGTGCAGGCTTACTCGTCGGCTACACGCTTCATCTGAAGAGAAAGCAAGCCAGACGATCTCTTCTTGCCCACGCAGGGAGGCGTAAAGTAGTTGTTGTACTGGGAGCTGATCTTCCTCATGGACAAGCACTTATCGATGGACTTCAGCAGCAGGAATATATTGTCATTGCTAGCGTCAGTACGCCCGAAGCCGTGGATGCCCTCGAACAACGGTCAAACGGTTACGTGAAGGCGCTTGTTCTGGATCCATCTGAACCAGGCATGGTCCCCGTTTTTCTTCGGTCCCTCTCCTCGTGCATGGGACGACGGTTCCCGCTTAATTCTGCTGGAGATCCGTTCGCGTCGCCTGCTTCGATGCCTTACATACATTCCATTGTTTCACTCCTACCTCTTGCGGTCCCACCGACTCCATCATTGGCCCCATTGGAGAATGTAGATCTTCAGTCATCTTTCCTCTCTTTCCTATCATCATCCCATTTGGTCCCACTTCAGGTCATTCAGGCCCTGCTTCCCATGCTCCGCAATGGAGGGGCGAGGCAGCTATCCACGGCAAGACCAATTGTAATATGTGTCCCATCCACTCCTGCGCGGGTTGGTTTACCGTTTACTTCGGTTCAAACCATGGCTACAGCGGCAACTGTTCAAGCAGCTGACGTGCTGCGTCGCGAAATCACTGTTGCTTCGCTGACAGACAAGGCAGATGCTCTGAAAAACGTTCGCATTGTCGTTTTAGATGTTGGTGCTTTCGACTTGGACCATCAGCTTCGTCCCACACAGCCCGAGGATGTGTACAGAGCCATGTCGACTTGGACACAGTCCGAGAAGCTCATATATGGCCCATCTTTTGCTGCGTTTGCTTATCAAACACCCTCTCCTCGTAAACCCAGCCAGGCGTCTGTTTTCGTCAAAGAGATTGTGACAATTGTTGGAGACCGGATTCCTTGGTGGAAACGTAAATGGTTTGGAGATCGCTGGGGTGTGGGTGCTGGAGCAGCCACCTACCGGTGGGCATCCTACCTTCCACCCCGTTTCTTGGACGCTCTTCTGAGCCTTCCACATGTCCTCGTCTCGATACGGAATGCCCTTGCAGTAAGGCAACCCACAATTTCTCGGCCTCCTGTTACTACTTCGACTGGACCTGGACCTGCCCCGATCCCTGAGGTTGACTCTCAGCCCTCCAGTGATCACGACAGTGGGAATGAGGCTGGGTCGGAGGCGAGCATCGACAGCGTTCCAACTCGGCCCGATGTTGCTGACAGCTGGGTCAGCTTGAACGAGAAGGAGGATGATTAACCCGCAGTATAACTAATTCTCATTGAGCTTTTCTCTACCTTAACTCTTATCACCTCAACTCTCTTTCGCACCCTTCGTCTCAGTATGTCATTGTAGCTGTAAACTCAAACCGTCAATGTGTAAATCTATCACCACTTGCAGTATACTCCTGTAGGAAACAAACACCAATTCTGCCTGGTATGTTGGGGAGTGCTTTGAGGGTCCCTCTCTCTCTCTTTATTTTGATGTGGACAATCCGTAGCTGTGCACAGAGCATCATAGTGGGACCTTCTTTCCATAAGGTTTGAGGTAATAAGAGTTCAGCGCCTAAGCCATGTCAAGGTTCTCTCAAACCAAACGAGTCATACGCTGCGGAATATTACCCATGAACCTCCTTCGCCCAGCACAGTATACCGATTGGACCAAAGCAGACCTCATTTCTCGCATCAATGTCCTTGAAGCAAAATCTTCCTCCACCTCCTCTTCCACTCCCGTTCTTCCCAAATACCCGTATTCGTCTCACCCCAGACAGAAAATTGCTCTGAAATTTTGCTACTCTGGATGGCTTTATGGTGGACTTGCATATCAGAACGAACGGACTCCGCTTCCTACAGTCGAACAAACGCTCTTCGATGCTTTGGTGAAAACTAGGCTCGTTGACCCAGAAGGTGGCTTCGAAGGGTGTGCTTGGGATCGCTGTGGAAGGACGGATCGAGGTGTCAGTGCTGCAGGTCAAGTAGTGAGTCTCTGGGTTCGAAGTGCTGTTACAGACCGCAGGGTGAAAAAGAAGAAGAGACCTGTGGCGTCAGAACCAGAACCAGGACCAGCTTCAGACGAGAACGAGAGCACGAGTCTGGCTAAGGATGGGCTTCCAGGCGTAGATGAATTTGACTTTGGACCTCCTCCACCTGCTGACTCGTCTTCATCGTCCGAAGACGAGCCAGATCTTCAACAAGAGCTTCCCTATGTTACACTCCTTAACCGCGTTCTTCCCTCTTCCATTCGCGTCATTGCATGGGCCCCAGTAAGCCCGAGCTTTTCTGCGCGTTTCAGATGCCGGTATCGGCACTACAAATATTTCTTTTCGGCGAAGCACCTCTCCATCCCTCTCATGCGGGAGGCTGCTTCATACCTTGTGGGCAAACATGACTTTCGCAATCTTTGCAAAGTCGATGCCGCCAAGCAGATTGTCTCCTTCAAAAGGAGAATACATCGTGCAGATATTGTACCAGTTCCAGAAGAAATTGGAGCCGGAGGTACTATCTGGGTGTTTAATCTAGTTGGCAGCGCGTTTCTGTATCACCAAGTACGACACATTATGGCTGTCCTCCTACTTGTCGGTGCAGGACTAGAGAAACCTCTTATTATGAAACACCTCATGCACGTCTGCGCACCTCCCACTCCACATCGACACTTCAATCAAGACGAGGACGATGGGCCTTCTTCTGAAGAAGACGATACATTACGAGAAGAAGATGGTTTTACTCCCCTCCGAAATAAGCCAGAGTATCAAATGGCGGATGGGTTACCCTTGATGCTTTGGGACTGTGCATATCCAGATGCTGACCTCTCATGGAGACGAGACCCTCGCCCACCTTCGACTCGCGTTCCTATCGTCTACGACGAAGTTCCGCAAGGCACCGAGCCTCTACCGTCATCATCCCATGGCTGTGTTGTACTCAGTGGCGATAACATTCCTGAACTGCCCAACCTTCTCTCCTCTCTCATCCAACGCAACCAAATAGAAACCGCCCTCAATGCACACTTCCTTTATGCAGCACATCTTTCAGGACTTTACACAGAACCACCAACATTCCAACCTGTTCTGGAGGATGAGCCGAAGGAAACCGTCAAAGTTCCAGACCCTCAAGCACAGACGATGAACGTACCTGTGGGAGGAGGCTCAACATTTAGGGCATCATTTTACGTGCCCGTGATGAAAAAGAAGCGACTCAATACAGTGGAAGAAATCAATGAGAGGTGGGCAAAGGGGAAGGGTGCTCGAAGAATAGCTAAAGGAAAGCCTGACGAGGGCGAAGAGTTGGATGGGACCGGAGAATAAGAGTGGAAGTGGATTCGTGAATCTTTGAACAACGATCTATCTTCTGTATTGATCCTATCCTATAGCGCTATGTTGGCGGTATTCAATGCTTACTCTACTGTTTCAATTATTCTTTGTTTTTTAATCATGCTGTATTTTATGTTTCAATTTAGAGAAACTGAGAGGTTTCATTCTCCAATACAAAGTTCACTGGTAACTATTCGCATAACTAAGGAGAAGGGGTTTCAAAACCTTTTGAGGGTACGTAGCTCATCACTTGTCTTCAAAGTGCCCTCATACTTACTCATAATCTCCATCAAGTCTACAGCTCCTTGATGAGCTACAAACTCGTAATTCTGCAGCCCAACATGCGCCTCCAATAATTGAAACACCCTTGTCCAATATCGTAATCGACTGCGCCACTCACGTAAGACCAAAGACATGCTCTGAAGTATTGCAGGCCATTTCAGGCTTTTCCTACACATCCTAGTTACAGCACCGTCACGTTCGGAGCGAGTGCCTCGGATTTGTCGTTGCCATGCGCGCTCCTGGGTTGACAGTTCAGACTGGATCCGATGATTGAACAGAGTTCCCCAAGCCATAGCATAAAAGAACGCCCATAAGTCATCGAGTGGCGACTGCACGTATGGGAGCCCCAGGTCTATAAATCGCCACATATTACGAGACACGAACGGCTCAGTTCCCTAAAACAAGTGTGCTTAGCTTCACTCGCATAAAATTTTTAGAGAAAGAATGCACAGGTAATGTTTGCCCTCGTTCCCATGGCTTGTTGTAATGCTTGCTAGTCAAGTCGAAATCTTTTAAAGTTGAAATGCACGTAAATGTTCCTCCCAAGTTTCTGAGTGCAACGGAAATGTCGAAAGGGGTTTGTCGAGATTTAGATTTGTTTTTGGTGTCCTAAGTTTGAAAAAAAAAAAGGTAGTGAGAACGCTGGCCGGAATTAGACCAATACTACAGGTAGATACGATGTTCACCTTACGAGATGGATTCTCCTTGACGCAGGGGTTCTTGAGCTTACGGATATTGACGATAGTTGGATCGTGGCGAAGCTCGCCGTACTTGAAAGCGGTAGCCCAACCTAAACTTGTTAGAACAAGAGACATTCGGAAAGTTAGACTTACATATGAGTGCATGGAAAACACACTCGCACAACTCCCATGCAGTATCACAGAGGTGTAAACTCTGACCTTCATCTTCGCGAGAAATGGTAGCAATTGCAGGGGATGTGTCAACAAGGAAAGACATAGTGTTGTCCTCGTTGAATGGCTGCCATTGATGTTTGGCGAGTTCCTCCGGTCGGTCGGAGTTACAGAGCAAGAATGCATTTGACCACGGGCAACCACTCTTGAAAGTGGTCTGGAAACAAGAGAAAATGATAGGCAGACTAGATTTGCCTTTGCATACTGATATCATGGCTTGTTCTGGCATTTCACGGACTTGGTTAGACAGCGATTGCGTGTCTATTGGCTGCACAGAGGGAGATGGTGAGGATGATGCAAGGAGTATATCTGAGGGGACCATATCGATAGGCGTGGACAAAGGATAGATAAATGGTTTGTTAAGCGTTTTAAAAAAACAGTTTAACAAGGCTTGGTTCTCAAAAAGGGTTCGTCCAATCCGGTGGATGTATCGCTCTAGCTTGCTGGTAGTTGGAGACGAGAGATTGCGTTTACGTGCATGTGAAGACTTAGGAGGAGGTTTTGGAGTCAGCGAGGATGATCCAGATGGCTTGGTGTATTGGGACATGGTGGTTTGTGGTTAGAGAAAGCTGGCGCTTCTCCCTTAGACCCTACATATCGGCGAGAATTGCCATCGGGAACTATTGGATATCGTCGTACATAGAATCATCTAATAGCAGAATAAAGAACGGCTGTTTCACTATGATGTTAAGTACGCTATTTAAATTCTTGTTATCTAGTACGCCAAAGTCTCAACCATTCCATCAAATATCCTCAACGCGTCTGGGAGCTGGAACTTCTCAAACTGCAGACCGTTCGGGAGACTAATAACAAATTAGTTTCGCCAATTCTGCACGGAAAAAAACATTGTGCTCACTCCAAACCAGTAATTCTCTTCACTGGCGCCTTGAGTTTGAGGAAACATCGCTTCTGCACCTCGGCAGCGATCTCCCCACCAACACCCCCAATCATGCCAGCTTCATGGACGATAACTAGTCGTCCTGTCCGATTCACGCTCTCTACAATGGTATCGATATCATATGGGAGAATAGTCCTCAGGTCGATGAGTTCTATAGACGAGTTTCTCAGCGAAGCTGGGACGTGTTTGGCCATGGCTGGTGAAGGTGAAGCGAGCATATGAATCGCAGCTTCGCAATGGTAGATAGGCGTCCCCCACGTCAGGATAGTGAGGTCTTCGCCACGGGTTAATATCTCGGCTTTACCGATTGGGAGGGTAAAGTCGTCTTCAGGTACTTGCTCAACTAGGAACAATGATGAGAAATTGTTGAAGTCGAAGAAGAGACGACGAGTACCTGCGCTGCGATATAAGATTTTGGGTTCCATAAAAATCACTGGATTTGGATCTCGTATGGAGGCGAGAAGTAAACCTTTGGCTTGAATTGGTGAACGGGGTATCACGACCTGACCAAAATGTAAACAAAACAAGGAAAGATATAGGAAGTAACTCGCCTTGAGTCCAGAAGCTGCCATGAAATATCCTTCGGGAGATTGAGAATGGTACAAACCGCCATGGCCTCCACAAAGATGAGTACATGCAAAAATCACGGCCGAAAAAACATGGACAAACCAACAGCCATGGAAGGCGTCCTAATCGTGAGGCCACCTACATTATACCCTCCTCCAGAACGATATCTTATCTTGGCTGCCTCGTTCACGATCTACAATCCACAATGAATGTAAGGACAAAGGTATTTTGAAAAGAATGACGAACCTGATCAAACGCGGGAAAAATATAGTCACTGAACTGGATTTCTGCGATTGCAGTATGTCCCATTAACGCGAGGCCAATTCCAAAGCCAGCAATCCCTTGTTCAGTAAGGGGTGTATTGAAGACCCGGTCGCGACCTAGCTTTAGATGAGACTTTTCGAGTCCAACAACTATAAATTTCACACACCAAACTCTTCAGAAAGACCCTGATTAAAATAATTAGGGAGAAAGAGCAAATGTGATTTAGTCACGGACCATAGTGCAGCGAAAGACTCCTCCAAAGGCCACATCCTCTCCGAACACGACGGCCTGGTCATCCTTGGCTAGAGCCGTCCTGTACAAGGGGTTAGAAATATTAATATCATACGCAGGAAAAGAATAGACTTGCGCCATAGCATCTCTAACTGCTTGGTATGTATTCATCTTGCGTGTTTCTCGTCCGCCAGCAATGACCCTCAGCGGACCTTTCTCCTCGTCGTCTGCCTCGGTCCAAACAAGGCCAGGCGTTCGTAAACCTAAATCACGCGTGTTTCGAAGCAACTGAGAGGTTGCGATAGAGGGTAAATGACCACCAGCACTACCGACAAAGTTAAGTTTCAAGAAATGTGGGGTAACCAGCAAAAGACGTTTACGGCGGTGGTTCAACAGACGTGCTCATACATCGCTGCTGCGTACATGAGTGAGGCAGTGAGTTCAAGATACTAGTGAGGACTAACAAGGCGCAGGCGTTTGAAGCCATTCCGGACGGACATTGTTGCGGTTGAAAGCAAGATCCGGGACGCAAATGTCGGAAATGATGGAACCACGGGAATAAGTGGGTTAGGGGGACTTAGCGCTTCGGACACTCTTTCTCCGCGACTCGCATGACCTTGCGAGATCCCCTGCGTTCGGTCCAATAAGTCTTTGGATTATCCAAATTCTAAGGCATTATATCCTCCATTAGAAGTCCTTGCTCGCAACAGACATTACTGGATTGTATCTTTCGTTGTAACACGATATGGAATCCGAAACAACATTTGTGGCCCCAGAAGTTCGTCTGATACTTCTTGGCGTTAAATGTTATTTTCCTGATTTTATCTAGGGTGTTTACTCCATGACAGAGGAGATCAAGCCTGCTCCCATAGTTGGGATGCCGATAGCTGGCGGACTCAATAGCCAAGGATACCCAGCCAAACTCTCCAGCGTAACCATCCGATACCCCACCAATTCATCAGGCAAGGGCCAAGTTGGGCTGGCCCAGTTTTTGCAGGTTAACAAAGATAAAGAGAAGAAAGATATAAAGAAGGACGATGGATCCTTGTCGGGCAGCGACCAAACTAATCCAGATCTATTACCTGAGGACGACCCAAACCTGCTTCCAACAAGTCCTACTGTGCCAGAGCAACCCACAATATTCTCCCAGGTTCCAAAAACCAAGAAGCATTCCAACTCACGGCCAAAGCATAACATTCGTACCACGTCCTCGACATTTGTTAGTCGTATTCAGAACGCGGAAGGCCATGCGAAAGCCCTCGCCGCTAAACAGGGCGAAGTTGTCTTCCTATTCTACAATTCTAGCAAGAACTTTATTTGGGTAGAGAGTGGAAGTAAAGCCAAGGTGGGTTTCTCCTTCCTGAAGTATACGACTTTTCTGACTATTCGACCTAGGACCCAATAGCCAAGATTACTTTCAGCTCCTTTCCGACATGCCACGACGTAAACCTTTCTACGGCATCTTCAGAAAAGATCGACATTGTGATTGGATTTCATACAGGAGATCTCGTATGGCTAGACCCCATCTCGTCTCGATATGCACGTCTGAATAAAGGCGGTTGTATATCTTCTGCCCAATGCACTTGTGTTCGTTGGGTTCCAAACTCAACAACCCTATTCCTCGCATCCTTTGCGGATGGGACCGTCATTATCTTTGATAAAGAGCGGGAGGATGGTGTCTTCACACCTACGACGCCGCCAGAGAACGAATGGGATCCATTAGACTCCATATTCGTTTCAATGCCACCTTGGCATCCAAGCTTGCTTGGCGATGGACTGGGACCGAGTGGTGGAGCAGGTGCGAGCGGAACAAAAGAACAGAAGACGAGGGGCGAGTCGAAGAACCCTGTGAGTCACTGGAAGGTGTCAAAGAGGAAAATAGTGGATTTTGTGTTTTCACCGGACGTGAAACATGTTGCTGCTGTTTCTGAAGATGGTTGTCTGCGGGTAATTGACGCGTTAGCAGAACAGTACGTGTTTTCTCTTTCTCTGTCTTTTATTTGTTTGACCGCGTTCTCCCAGACTAGTAGACTGTTATTCCTCATATTTCGGGGCTCTAACATGTGTGGCTTGGTCTCCCGATAGTCGGTTTATCCTGGTAGGGCAATTAATCCACCTCGATCGCCTTACACTAACCTGTTCTCATCATAGACTGGCGGACAGGATGACCTTCTTACTCTCTTCTCCCCATACTCTCAGAGAGTGGTTGCGCGCTGTCAGGCTCACTCTTCCTTTGTCACCTCGGTAGCTTTTGACGAATGGAAATGCGATGGCAGGACATATCGCTTTGGCAGTGTAGGTGAAGATGGGAAATTAATACTTGTATGGCTTTCCTTGCCTTTTTCACCTCTATTCAACATTTCCTCTAGTGGGACTTTTCTCCAGGAACACTCCATCGGCCAAAGTTCCAAGCGACACACAATCAGCGGCAGTCAATGGCTTCAACTGTTTCATTAGCATTACGGAGAGGAAATGCATCCGCAATTTACCAATCGTCAGCACTATACTTGCCAGGAAGTCATCCTGGATCCCCTGGTGTCATTGGTGGCGAGATTGAAGGCGTGCCTCCAACACGCTATCATGCTGCTCCAGCGCGAAACGAAATCAGTATTGTTCAACCTGTACTAGTCAAGCACCCTATTCCACCAACAACCACGACTCCGTCATCTCATGCAACCAATGAACTCCCGACTTCAATTACTTTCCTTTCCAGATGTGTTGTGACAGCAAGCAAGGCTGGACATGTGAAGTTTTGGATACGGCCGCTCGTGTTGGGTGGGATTGGGACGAAAGGAACGAAAAGTAGTAAAGCCGGGAAGGGTAGTTTTTACTGACCTCCATTTTTTTATACCATTTGCGCCTGGGATGAGCACGTTATATAAAATGTATATTGAAGTTTGGATGAGGTATCATTACAGTAAGAGAACTTATTGTCCGGACTGTTTACAACAAGCATCGAGTCGAAGGAGCAATAAAAAGGGGTAGTTATACCAGCACAGTATCTTATGCGTGATTTTTCACTCCTTTTGTTCCACTGTCGCGACGAAATGCTCGATCCAGCCCAATCTCAACAAAGCTGCTTCGTAATTTAGCGCGAAGCGGATCATGTTCCACTTTCTTTTCCCATGTTGCTCCAAAAATTCCGTTCGCAAGACAGAATTCTGGATAAGCTCCCGAGCTTTTTCGGAAATAGCGTCCGCGTATTCAGATGAGACGTTGCGGAGATTGAGCAGTTTGACATTATCTTCAGCGAGGCGTGTTAAGACGAATTTGCAAGTGGTGAGAAGAGGATTCGTAGCGCGAGGGACACCGGTGAACGAAGGGAGCTGACCAAGAGGAAGAAAGGGGAACGCAGAGAGAAAGAACTGTCGACTGAGAGCCGAAATCGAGGATGGCAGGCAAGAGAATTCGATCGTAGATACAACGCCACGCGAAAGGTATTTTGAGATCGAACGTAGCTCCGATAAGGGTAACATATCGAGCATGATTGTGGACGGTGTGAGGTAAGAAGACGGAACAGCTCCAAGAGGGTAAGCAGCTATCCAGACAAGACAAATAACAAATACCTGGGTACGAAACAAGCGGAGCGAGTATAATAGCCTTTATCACGAGAAAGATCCAGCGTAGGTTGAATGTCAGAGTGCATTTGTGGTGTCCGTCAAGAAGCGTAGGCAAGGAAGTGTCTGAATTGCGGAGTTCGACTATACCATTGGCTACATTCGAAACAAGAGCCAACAAATCGACCTTAAAAGAGTCATGAGTGTTCTTTTGAACGTAATACTTGGGCATATGCGATGTGGATGGAGCGAGCAGGGCAAGGATGGGGTTAACGTTGGTTGTTTCAGGGTTTGAAGATGATGGTCTACGTGTTGAGCAACAGTACAAAGCGAACAGAAGCAGGCTCAAACCAAGAACGACAAGAACTTGAAGTGGTGCGTGGACAGCAGTGAGGACACCAAGGCGGATGGTCTGCCCAGAATTCATGGGCTAAATGGTGGTGGCGGTGGTAAACGTGACTGTGATGTCACGAACTGGCAAGTCAAGAGTCAATCAGTCCCGGCGCTTGAATTTCTAAGCTTTCCATCATCTTGCATCGTCGACGACTCCACACCAAAGAGGTTGCTGGACAGACAGGTGCACTGATCTCAAAGATGTAAGTAAAAATCTTGTAGATGCTTTATACTGTTCAAAGAGCTAAATTGTTTCTCTCTGCAGGCAGATCTTCGTCAAAACCCTTACGGGGAAAACGATCACTCTCGAGGTTGAATCCTCTGACACTATCGACAACGTCAAAGCCAAGATCCAGGACAAGGAGGGCATCCCCCCCGACCAGCAACGTCTTATCTTCGCAGGCAAACAGCTTGAAGATGGCCGCACATTGAGCGACTACAACATCCAGAAGGAATCTACCCTTCACTTGGGTAAGCTACAGCTGCTCTTTCATTGGAATTATCGACGCTTACTCATTATCCATAGTTCTCCGCCTTCGTGGTGGTGCCAAGAAGCGCAAGAAGAAGACTTACAATACCCCAAAGAAGGTCAAACACAAGAGGAAGAAGGTCAAGATGAGCATCCTCAAGTACTACAAGGTTGATTCTGACGGCAAGATCAAACGTCTCCGCCGTGAGTGTCCCACCGCCACTTGTGGTGCCTCCACCTTTGTACGTTTTTACACTCTATTCCACTTGGATTCCTTCTTGCTGACAAATCGCCTCGCTGTAGATGGCCTTCCACAAAGACCGCCAATACTGTGGCAAGTGTGGCCTTACCTACCAATTCCAGGGTGGCAAGGCTCCTTCCGTTTAATTATCATGTAGTATTGTTATGCCTTTGTATGTTTGCTCAAATGCCACATTTATGCCCGCGCCATTTTCTCCTTGAGACCATCACCAGACCCCCAGCGAACACCCCATCTGAACGGTTTCCCCAATCAAGTATTATTATGAATTTTATCAAATGTGTATGTCTACGTAAGTGCATGCTCAACTCCAGTTCCTGAGAGTGGCAATGATCCATCACGAAGGTAAATGTTGATAACAGAGGTGAGACAGATCTGGATTAAACCGCCCAAAGTGCTAGGGAAAATAGAACTTGCATCTGCCTCTGATGTCCGACATCACTTGAACCTAATACACCAAAGTCGTCACACACCAAGGTCTATGAACGCCGGGGTTTACTGTACAACCTCCTGGCATTCCACCGACGATGAACTTCAACTGTAAAAATTCGGCGCATATACTGGATTCTCGATCATAAATGTATGATCTTTGTTTCTTTATCGTTGTAGCTGTCTCGAGCTCTCGTATTCGTGCTGGAGAAGAAGTGCTTCCATCCGCTAGACTCTCCTTTTCTCTCCTTCCCTCACCCAATTGCAGTAACTTAACACAGCTAGTTCTTGCACGTTATCAGCGTCGGTACTTCTCAGCTGCCGTGATAGCTCTTTCCGATAGTGAACTGGCCAGACGTTCTCCCCCAAGGTTCTTCTCGGAAATCATGGCTCCGGTTTGTCTCTCGGTCATGGATGTGAGACGAAGAAGGCCACAGTAGACTGGGAGTTGTTACAACTCTATTTAAAACTCAATTCTGTGGTCGTAAACACCCCGAAGGGTTGGATTTCATTCGTATGTTGCGTGGAGAGCGGAGGTTTCCCTGCTTCCATCCAGCAACTGTCACCATGGAAGACACAAAATAGATTTGAAAACTGGTAAGTAAATCCAACACGACTGCGCATTGTTATCATTATAGCTAATGGTCAGGTCCAAAAGAAATCAAAAAAAAAATCATGAGGTCTTGAAAAGTATAAAGGCTTGGTGGATAGTTTCGAGGGAAAAATCCATTCAACACCAACCCTTTCTTCATCTTTTCACTTAGTTTCTCAAGTTTGACACTTCACGGCTCACTATGCAGCTCAATTTCAAAATCCTTTCAGTTGTTTCTTTGGCCGTATGTTCCCCCCTTCATTTTTCTTTTCTCCTCTGAAATTCTCACCTTGCGCGTTTAGGTTGTTCTCGTTCAACCAGTCACTGCGTGTCTCCAGGCCCACGCCTATATGTCAAACTGCGTCTTTGCTGGTGACTGTCTCTCCGTCCAAGTCTGGGACAATGGCAACAAAGCCTGCGATGTTACCAAGTGCCAAAACCTCGCCTCTCAAGACACAGTCTATTCCTTTGACTGTGGCAATAATTATAAACTGGACGTCACTGGAAATGCTGCCAATGCTGTTATCACAAACACTGCAGGAACATTTCAACTGGAAAATATCGATACTCACCATAGTTCATTCGTCTGTGGGAATTTTGGAGATGCAGCTGAGATTCATGGGACTGAGTTTGAGACTGTGTTTAGTGACCATTCTGGCTGTGCTGGATTTGACGATCCCGTGTTGTGTGATTTTGGAACCTTTTGTTAATACTAAAGAACTGGCTGCTAGTACTCTTGGACAAGTCTTAGCGTCCGTTCACGCTTGTTGTATCTTGTCAATTTATTTATTTGGTGTTACCCACGCGTGCAAAATGTTGTACGAGACGTATTCGGTCGGAGCTTTTCGCAGAATCTTTCAGTTTACTGTCTAAGCTCGAGAACACAAATGGAGTAATTGAAGAGACCCCCATGGTTCAATTTCCATATTTCGACGTGAAGGATGTCGAACGAATCCGAATGGTATCGACTCGCGAGGAGTGACACTGCGGCAGAGGACGAACCAGCTTTCGTCTTCCTTTGATGTCCGACTCTCCCCGTCATTCGAACAGAATCAACCAAACCTTCGTAAAAAGGGCTATGAACAAGCTTCCTTCACTGCAGTCTCCTTGTCCTTCACTTGTGTTCAACTTTGACCACTCGGTATCTCAGTACATTTGGGACTCTTGCTTCGTAAACCTGAACTTCATTGACCATTGTCTCTGAATGATTGCGCGACAACTATTTTTCATGTTTTGGACGGGAGGAGATATATATTTCAATCCTCACTCCCTCCGTTGTTTCTCATTTAGTTCGGTCAAGTGCGGCTGGGTAATGTCAGCGTTACAGATTCTTGGCTGCATCTCCACGGGATTCCTGGATTCGAGTTGTGGCTAGGTCATGAATTTGAGATGTGGGGTTAAGGTCAATTGAATATGTTGCGTCACCATTTGTTGCTGAAGCCTTGGTCGCGAAGTTGTAAAAATGTTGGAGCTCCTTCAAAGTTGTATCGCGGAAGAACGAATGCTTCACTGCTTCTCGCCTATGATTCTCATCATCGGGAATAAAAAATGGACCGAGAGTTGGTAGGAGAATCATAAATTTCCCGCGGCTGCGCATTGTTCTCATTGTAGCCATTCGTCGGCTCCAATGAGCCCAAATACCAGAAAGTCTTGAGCGTAGAAAAGCTTGGTGGGAGGACAGATGTATTCGACACCAACTTTTCAAACTTTTCAGCTTCTTTCTCGACTTTTTTTTTTTCGCTTAACGGCCCATCATACAGCTTACCTGCAACCTTCTTGTTCATGCTTCTTTAACGGTACACCGTCTTTTCATTATGTTCTCCTAGGAGTCTTATTTGTATCTAGGCTGTTCTCATTCGGCCAGTCGCTGCGTGTCTCCAGGCTCACGCATATGTCAAACTGTGTTATAGCTGGCGACTGTCTTGACGTTCAAGTCTGGGACAATGGTGCCCTTGTCTGCGACGATTCGCAATGCCAGAACCTTGCCTCTCATGACTCAGTCTATACGTTTGACTGTGGCAATGGTTATTTCCTGGATGTCACAGGAAACGCTGGTGGTGACGCTACCATCCGGAACACGGCAGGGACGTGGCGCCTTGCGGTTTTCGATAATCACGACAATACGTTTGTTTGTGCGAATGTTGGAGATGAAACTGAAATTCACGGGACAAAGTTTGAGACTGTGTTCAGTGACCACTCTGGCTGTGCTGGATTCAACGACCCCCGTGTTGTGCGATTTCAAGACTTACTGCTAAATCAAGTACTCTTGGACGAGTGCTATCCGTTCACAAATTTTTGTACCCTCGTTAATAATTTATGGTCAAATTTTTATCTATTTGGTGCAACTCATGTGTGAATGAGTTTTGAGCCATTCAGAGATCACAATTACACGGAATCGTTGACCAGCCGCGGTTATTGAACATGATTTGTGGGCAATAATCCCGGGGTATATGTGATAACAATGAACAAGGGTAGAGATCCCGAGGGAGTAAATTATAGCAATAAAACAAGGCTCAGTAGCGTTGATTGTAGGACCAGACAAGAGGCACAGATAGTAGGTCCAATCTACCCTAGGGGTGGATAAGTAGTCTCCAATGGGAACTCCCATGGAATTTTTCAGGTCCTAGTACGGATCTGAACCGAGATTTAAAGAATTAAACCATAAACGACGCAGACGATGATCATGGCAAGAGGCCCCGCAGGTAAAAGGGTTTCGAGAAACAGTGTATTCAGTCAACCGTAAAGGCGTATACCAATAGACGGGGAATACAGAATTTTCGCTCAAGGACGACAGCCGGTAGCGTACCTTTACTACCGGAGGAGGGATGTGAGACGAAAATCGCTGATAAATGTTAGGGGCCAGTCTGCTTGTGCTAAAAAATTGTAGCAGACTTTCAGAACTTCAGAACAGGTCCATAGCCAGAGAGAAGAGTCCACGGTAAGGTGAAGCGTCTTTGTCCTAAGTATGAAGACCTCGATAGCCAAAGCGGAATCATAGATCACATTGTACTCTACAAATGTGGAGCTTTCAATCACTGGGTCAATGCATTTATACAAGGCACCCTCAAAGATGGACCCGCATTCCCCCAAACAGCATTCGGGAGACTGCTGTTTGGGACCGGACAGGCCGTTTTCCCAATGTTTGAGCAAGAGTTTGGCGTTAAACAAGGAGGAG
>JAJTUO010000308.1:0-21002 GCA_021399455.1 Flagelloscypha sp. PMI_526 | reverse complement strand
TCCAGAAAGTGTAAAGGGCGATGAAAGGTTGCTCTTGGCTCCTTTTTGACCTCGATGCCCGTATGGAGCAAGCAGCGAGGCTTCGAAAGAGCCGGGGATAATGTGCTACCATATCTGGCGAAGAAAAAAAAAGGGAGAAAAAAGTTCATTCTGGCAACACATGAGAAACGCACGGAAAAGCAGTCGGCGAACTTACAAAAGTCTACTAGGTGCTAAAAACCTAGAAAAGAGGTTAGAAGAATGTAAACAAGGGGCAAAAAATGCTGAGGATGTACAGCAGTCACAGTCAAAAGGGCACAAGGGTGCTATTAACGCTATGAATCGCAAAATTAATGTTTTGAGGAAGTCACAGACCGCCTTGTTCTGGGTCGATACCTAAATCAGCCTCTTTGTATATTGACCATCCTTCCTCGGTCGTACGCCCTAAAAGTAATACATGAAATGGCGAGAAAGTGGATGAACCAAACACAAACTTGATGATGTTCCTCGAGAATCAGCGAAAGGTGTGTCGTTCTTGGCAAGTTTTGTCTTCTTTTCAGGTTTAGATTTAGCTAAATTCTTGGAGGGTTTTCCCAAAGAGGAGGAAGTATCAACTATTTCCTCAGGGACAATCTGTTTCGATTTTTTTTTCTTTGGTCGTTCCAAGGTTGGTGCAGAATCTTTTTCATCTCTCATGTTTTCGCTTCTTGGACTTGGATTTCTTTGATTTCTTTGTAGGCTGCTCTTTTACTTTCGAAGATGAAGCCTTGCCAGAGAAGATATCGTCGATTTCAGAAGTCGGCATAGTCGTGGTTGGGAAAAGAAGTTTAGATCAAAACGCGCGCTTGGCTCAAACGCGTCAGATTCCAGTCTGAACTCAACCACCACGATGGAAAGTGGGTTATTGGTGTCTGCTCATCACTCGACACTTTTTCCATCCTCTGAGATTGAGCCTCTTAGGCTGCCGTCATCTCGTTATGGCCATTCTGGCCGTCCTTTACAAAACGCTTCCCCACTCCTTCCAGAACATGCCTCCCAAGCTGTTGTTTTGGACACCCCTTCAAACCGGTTCACTCCTGCTAAGGGTTCTTCATGCAGATACTGTTTTGGAGCTCCTTCTCTTGCATCCAAAGTGTCCCCCATCCGTTTTCTCTTCCCTTCTCCGATCTGTTCTGCTCCAGCAATGTTTCTCGACGAGGAGGCCTCTTTCCTTTATATCCTTGCGGTGACAACTTCAGGATCATTATACCGCCTTGGAGTCCCTATTTTCCCCGCGTTATGAACTTTGGGGACCTCATCCGACAGTAGACCACGACGAATATCTCATCCGAAATGCAATTGCCCCATTGGAAAACATCGTCCATGTCCAGGCCAAAGACTGTGTCATCGTGGCCCTTCCCCAGGGATCCATTCTACGACTGGAACTAGATGACAAAGGTATTCTAGCTCTTCTAGTTTCGCGTTTGTCTTTCCAACTAACTCCAAAAACCCTAGGAACGTGGTCGGAGATGATATTTCAACCTGGCTCATTTCTTTCGTCGTTCATTCCAACATTTGGATCATCAGCCGAACAAGCCTCGCAGATTGTTTCCATGACCTCCTATTCAATGGTCATGTGTGGACAATGTCTCGAGACGGGACTCTGCGTTTCTGGAAAACTCGTGTGGGATGTGTGGCTTCTAAAGTTCTTTCGTCTAACATTGGCTCCCGTGAAGCCACACCCACCGCAAACACATCCCAGCTCCGCCCTCTTCTTGATGAGAATCCCCCAAACCTTCTCCGCGTTTTCTCACGCGACGAACAGCTCTACTTGCTAGCGTACATCCCCCCCGCTACCCCATCTACATCCGGGGGTATCTTTCACCTTTTCTCCACCTCCAAAGATCAGTTGAATGAGATTGGCACCATTGACTGCCCCGAGCGGCACGGTCCTTGCCGCCTCCAAGACTTTTTATTCCTTGAAGATAGCCTTTACGTTTTCGTGGACTTCCAAGGGCAATCCCTCCTAGAAAAGATGACCTTCAGCTTGGCCGACATGACTCGAGAATCCTTCCGCCCTACTTTTTGGGTAGCGAGCACTTACTCGATTGAACCCGAGTTGACACCAGGTTATATCGACCACCTCTTGATTCAACCAGGTTCCTTTGTAGAGAAACTGCTTGACACTGTTCTTAGGCCTGGGATTTTCTCTCCGTTCACTCTTAAGACGGCTATCGAACAATACACCGCTGACCAACATGCTCACGTGCAGGGCGACCTGCCTCAAGCGCTCCTCCAATCATACGCGAGCTTAGAAGAGAACATTGCTGCCGTTGTTGGTTGTACAGTGAAGCTAAAACGAGATCCTCATACCAGTGCCTGGCTTTACGATGAATACTGGAGTTCGCTCAAGCGAGACTGGGAAGGGTTTGTTGCACGATGTCGGGAGATCGAGCGAGCAGGGCGATGGCCACTTGCTCTTGGAGTACATGCTAATGGAATTCTTGTTGTTGAACGAGAACGCCTTGGGACGCTCGTATCTGATGATATCCCCATCTTAACTCATCGTCTTGCGATGCATGGTGCACCTCAACCTGGTCCACCAAACGTCCTAATCAGCATGCTTTGGATGCTTCGCGAGAAGCTTGGTCCTCTAGCATTTGCAGCTTCGGAAAAAGAGCTTGTAGACACCCTTCGCCATGACTTGTCGTTTTCGTTCTCCGATATTATTCAGGACCTGGTACGCAAGACGGATTTTCACGAGGAGCATATTGACGAGGGGTTGAAGAATTGGTTAAGAGGACGTATCCAAGCTATTGATAACCTCGACGCTGCCGTTCGTGCTACTTTGGATTTAGTGGGTGCTTTGGACGTCGAGGTGAAGATAGAGGAAGATGAGGTCGAGCTCCTCCTTCCGACTAAACAGTCTGACTGGACTCGAGCTCTTACGGCGTCCTACATTGGATGCACTATAACCTGCAGATATGAAATCTGCCTCGCTCTCATGACTCTACTCTTCTTCCTTTCAGACGAAGTCCCTTCATGGGATCAATCCCTTCTTGCGGAGGTCTTCGCGGTGTATCGTGGGCTTGCCATGGCTCGCTACATAACACAGCAACCTGCCAAGCAACCTCCTAGGCCAACGAGTACGGATTTTGCGAACCCAGAAGATGAAATTGCTGCCCAGCTTGGTGGAATGCAGGTGTCTTCGTCCGGAGGTCGATTCCAGCCGACATATTCCCTTCTTCATCGGTTGCTTGCCCTAACGGAGGATACATCAAATCTTCCAGGATCGGCTCACAGATACCTCGACACAACCGGCCTACTGCAATCCGTAACACCAGCGGTAGCTACGAAAGAAGAGGTTCTTTTTGTGGAACGTATCAGAGCAATGGGTTATCCGATATATGCTCAGGAGCTTCTCTCACTGCTTCCGCGAAGTCCTGCGATTGTGTACATTCAAGCACGACTTGCTCTTGATCTTGGACGGCCAGACGAGGCCTCTGCTTTATTCGACAGTCTCACGCCTAATTTTGGTGAAGAGTCTTGCAGTTGACCACTGTTTTTGTCAATTATTAACCCAACTTATAGGTATGGACCGCTCACTGACACTCGATGACCACAATGCTTTAGTTGCGATGCTTCCAGCTGGAATTGATATGCCATTTACTTGGAACGCATTCGTTGCTGCCAAGTTCCGAGATGCAGGCTTTGTTGCTCCACAAATACCTTACATTGAAGCAGCTATTGCGTCTGCGCCGGAGAACCTCGACCTCGCGGACCTTTGGAGCGCAATGATTCAAGGCTATATTGAGCTGGGACAGTATGATGATGCTGTGTCTGCCCTCGTAAGATGTCCTTATGTGTACTTGTATGTCTGCTCTTTAATCCCTTGGTGTTTTTTTGAACTGCAGCTGATATACTCGGACCTATAGGAAGCGTGAAAACGTGGTACCTCTAGTTTATAGGATCTGCGAGGATGGGGCTACTAGCAAGCTCATTTCAATTAACTTTGGAGAGCTAATGGATGACGTTGAGGAGGCACTCTCGTTCAAGGCCAGGAATTCAGACCCAAGAGCACATCCTTCATATTCCCAAGTTCTATACACTTGGTATATTTCCAGGGGTGACTATCGGAATGGTATGAATGTTCCAATCTCCGATGTCCCATTGAACTGACTTCTGTAGCGGCCGCGACTATGTACCACCGTGCACAAAAGCTGCAAGTCATCCCTGTAGATGACGATAAGGTGCCGGATTTAATGGATGAGCAGCGCGAAGCCAACGCTATTGCCATTAATGCCCTCAGTCTCCTTGATGAAGAGGACCCGTCTATCCTTACATATGTTGCGACTGAGGTTGGCTCAGAGGTAATACGTTTGGTTTCATGACGGCCTTTTTGAGATGCTTAAAATTGGATTCCAGTCCCGAAAGCGACGACGAATCTCGTATATTCCTGAAAGCAAGTACACAGTCACCCGCGTCGAAGGCGAGATTGTGAAGCTTTCGGATATTCGCTACGAGCAGGCGCTTTTGACAGCTAAACTTGACTTCGTGCGAGTGCTTCCGGTTGACCAACATCCAAGTCTGTTATCAAATGTTCGATAGAATGGTGTGCTGAGACCCTTTAGATGTCATTTCTTTACCACCGACGGGGATAGTCATCTGGCTGGCAGAATATGAGCGTTACCCAGCAGCCTTTGCCACAGCTCATGCTCTCACCCTCGACATGAAAGATCTTTTCATCCGTCTCGCTAGCTATTGTCTACGACTCCCTCGTCAGACTGACCCATATGAGTGAGTGATAATGCTAGATCGTCTTACAACCTACTTCACATCTACTCTTAGTCTTATTACTATTCGGCCCAGCTGGCTTCTTTCCAGCGACATCAGATCTTGGCCTGGTTCACCAGCTGAAAAAGGATGGAGATATCTCCGACAGTCGTTGCAGCAATATGACAGCGCGGAGAACGAGTATGGATACACCAAAGCCGTTATCGAAACCATGCTCGGTCACTCCGTTGATACATCTCCTCAGTCATGGCTGACTGAACTTGTTGAGGTATGCGTTTGCGTTTTCCTAGATTCTGTCCCTGAGTGTTACTCATGTCGACTTTGAAGAAACAAAATCCTGAGTCTCTCATTCGTATGTACTTGCGGTATGGAAGGATCGAATTCGCGTTACAGACGGTTCTGAAAATGATAAAAAAGGTATATTCTCCCCTCTCCATCTGTTATATTCCTTTTTTTTTTTTGATGAAATGACTGGTTAGCTTTCCGACTCAAACACCCTTGCTCCCCGAAGCGCTGGTCCCGCATGGCTTCCCTACAATCTCATTGATCAAGCCCTTGCTGCTGCCAACTCAGCAACTGAAGCCGACTCTCCTTCGTTATCTCAACTTGTTCTACAAGTTCAAAAAGCCATATCTGGACGCATACAGAAGCTTCAAAAAGATGCTGCTCGATAATGTACATCATAGTTTTCATATATTATAACTATTTTTCTTCTCGACCAAATAGCATATAGCAGTTTAGCTAGGTGTTGTTCTCTCGAATTGTGGACGGCAGAAAGTCCTAGCCAACTTCTTTAGCAGATCTATCATCAGCTGACCCTCACTTTCCCTAAACTCCGATCACCTCAACTTTTTCCTCAGCCACACCAGGCTTGTAGCCTCACCTCCCTCCCTTTCCTTGGCTATGCCTTCTCGTAAAAAGATCGGAAAGGAACGTCAGGACAAATACTACCGACTAGCTAAGTGTGCAACTCCTTAGCTTCTTTGCGATTCAGAACTGAAATTTCTAAAAACAGAGAGCAAGGATTCCGTGCTCGTTCAGCCTTCAAGCTTGTCCAACTAAATAAGAAATTCGCATTCCTTGAAAAAGCAAGATGTTGTATTGATCTTTGTGCTGCTCCCGGAGGTTGGCTTCAGGTCGCAAGCAAGTATATGCCAGTGAACAGTGTTATAGTCGGTCCGTCTACTTTCTTTCCACCTTTGTTTTGGGTACCCCTCAACCATGATAAATTATTTAGGTGTTGATTTGGTTCCTATAAAACCGATTCCTCGAGTGTCCACGTTCGCATGCGATATCACTACCCCTCAATGCCGAAACCTCATCCGTTCTGAGCTGAAAGATTGGAAAGCTGATGTCGTCTTACACGATGGAGCACCTAATGTCGGTACAGCTTGGATTCAAGATGCTTACAGTCAATCCGAGCTTGTGCTCATGTCCCTAAAACTCGCTGTAGAGTTCTTGGCCAAAGGAGGGACCTTCGTGACCAAGGTCTTCCGAAGTGTGGACTATAACAACTTACTCTGGGTATTCAACCAATTATTTGGGAAGGTAGAAGCAACGAAACCCCCATCGTCTCGGTACGTTTTTCCAATCCCCCGTCTATTGAAATCAAACTGTATGGCTCAAAGTTTTGTAGAAACGTTTCCGCTGAAATTTTCGTCGTATGCCGTGAATTCCACGCCCCCAAATACATCGATCCCAAATTCTTAGACCCAAAACATGTTTTTAAAGAACTTGGAACGAGTGCCGGAGATTTGACGAAGGGCACAGACGTTAACAACGTCCAGGCCAATGTCTTCCAACCTGGAAAAAAACGGAGACATCGTGATGGTTACGCAGATGGAGATTATACTCTGTTCAATGCCGTCCCCATTTCGCAGTTTATCCAAGGCGTAGACCCTATCTCAGTGCTTGGAACTGCCAGTCAGCTTACCTTCACTTCAGAAGAAGAAAAAAGGTATGGTGTTAGTGGCATCATGTGTAGAAGCCCTTCTTTAACATTACGACAGTTGGTTCGATCTAGATATTACAACCCTAGATGTGAAGACGAACTGCGAAGATCTGAAGGTCCTTGGGAAAGGCGACTTTAAGGCGCTTCTTAAATGGAGAACAGCGCTTCGAGAGGAACTTGGTCTAGAAGTCAAAAAGAAGGAAACTGAGGATGCAACCGAAGTTGTCGAAGTTGTTGAAGAGGTCGATGAGGAGCAGGAAATACAAAATGAGGTTTGTTTCTCCTCTTGTCTTTGAGATGCGAAACTCATTTACGACAGCTGGAACGCTTGAATGCTGAAGCTGCTGCACGGTCTAAGCGCGAACGCCGCCGTGCGAATGAGCTAAAAACGAAAGCTATCACACGAATGCAACTAGCTATGACTGCTCCAATGGATATTGGTCTCGAACAGCAGGACATGTCTCTTGGTGGACAAGAAGATCTCTTTGACCTTGGAGATGCTGATCGACGACTAAGCAGTCGGAGGAGCGTCAAGACGGCTCTTGGTGGTGAAGGGCTTGATGACCAGGACTCCGATGACGACAATGCGATGGACCAGGATGCGTTAGATGAGGACGAGGCTCTTGATTCTGAGGAGGAGTCCCGGAGGAGGGCGCAAGTTCTTGAACAGGAACTTGATGGGTTGTATGACGAGTATCAGGATCGTCTAAAAGAACGGGATGCGAAATATAAGGTCAAAAAGGCGCGAGAGCAGAACAAAGAGAGGGAAGAATGGAAAGGCATAAAAGCACTTGGCGATGGCTCCAGCAGTGAGGAAGAATCCGATCTTGAAGATGAGGAAGGCGGCGGCTGGGACCATGTGCAGAATCTCAAAGCTGGCGTGGACGACTCTTCAGACGACAGCTCAGACAGCGATGACGACACGCCACCTCGAGCAAAGCGGAAGCTCGACTCTTCGACGTCAAAACCAACCAAAACTGCGCCGCCCGCTGATATCGGCCAAGCTGCTAAAGTTTGGTTCAGCCAGGACTTGTTCAAAGATGCTGGTTTAGATGACGTTTCGGAAGGTAACGAGGATGAGGAAGAGTCTGAGGACACTGAATCCGAAAGCGATGAAGACATCCCTGAGGTATATGCTCTCTCCCTTTTGAATCCCACTGTTCTAATTTAATTTCAATTTAGTCTGAAGCCTCGGAAGGAGAAGATGACTTCGAAGTGGTCCCGGCTCAACCGGATGATGATGAGGACTATATGCAGTGGGACCATGAAGGCGAGAATGTCGACGATGCTAAGCAAGCTCGGATCAAAGGTACACAACACCTTCAATATGATAATCCAAGTCGTACCTTCTAATCAAGTTTTCTCCTAGCTCTCGGCCTAACAACACCAGAAGCTGTCACATTAGCCCAGCAACTCGTGAACCGACAAACGACAAAAACCCATCTCATAAATGACGGATACAGTCGCTATTCCCTTAACGACAAAGATGGCCTCCCGAAATGGTTTCTCGACGATGAATCAGAGCATTACAAGCCCAACTTGCCAGTTACGAAAGAAGCCATCGCGGCTCTCCGTGCAAAACAGCGCGCCTTGGATGCTCGACCTATTAAAAAGATTGCAGAAGCAAAAGCGAGGAAGAAGTTCAAGGCATCGCAACGTTTACAGAAGGCATTGAAGAAAGCGGAAGGGGTTAACGAAACCACTGATATCTCAGAGAAAGAAAAAGCTCAGCAAATTGAAAAACTGATGCGTAGGGGGCTCTCGAAAGGAGGGAAGCGGAAGGAGATTAAAGTGGTGGTTGCAAAAGGTGCTCACAAAGGTGTCAAAGGACGACCAAAAGGTGTGAAAGGGAGGTATCAGATGGTGGACGCAAGAATGCGGAAAGAGGTACGAGCAAAGAAAAGAGCCGAGAAAGCAACCAAGAAACGGAAGCGCAATTAAACGTAAAAAAGTATTCTACTATGTATGCTTTATATGTTCCATATTGCCTAAATGTCCCACGAATCATATTACCTTCTTCTCTGGACCATGTCCATCGATAACTTCCAGCCCCGCTTCCCTCCCAAGTGAATGGATGTCGATAAACGGTACGGAAACCTCATCAGAAGAGTCTGTCATCAGCCAGTCGCATCTGTGAAGGAACTTGATCCATTCTGACTCAGAATTGATATCGGAACAGAAAACCTGAGTGAATGTCAACAAGGTGAATCGTGTTATTATGACTGTACGAACCCGAGTTTGACCAAACTTTTGTTGGGTGTCTTCCTCAAGGATTCGCTCAGTAGTAGCCGTACCCAAGAAGTGTGAAATCGTCTCCACATATTGTCGAATATTATAATTTGAGTGAAGGTAGTAAACGGTGTTATCAAACTCGAAAGAGAGCGGCACAGTTGGGAAGGAGGAAATTTCCCCTGTCATCCTATGTGGAGAATTGACTTAAATGCGACAGAGAGAAGCAAGAGAGACACATACGATTTCTTTAAAGTCTCATAAAAGTTGGACAACGGTTGAGGCCAATCTTGTTCCGGAAGGTCCCGAGTCGAAGACACAGTGAATTGAGCATCCATAGGCCTGAAACATTCATCACAAGTGTTAGAAACCGAATTTATAATTAGGAGAAAGGCCTGACCTATCTCCAGACATAAGAGTAAGCGCAAACTCATCTCCAACAGTACACTGAGCCTGGCTAAGAGCTGGAATATCCGATTCTGGAGATGAGTGTGGTTCTGGTTCGATCGTGTCAGATATTTGAGGATCACTGGAAGCCAACTGCCTAGATTGTGGCCTAGGATGGTCGGGGTCTTGCTGGTAATGATCGAGGAGGTTGGACAAGACGCTAGCCAAGTCTCCAGATGGTGGTGGTGGTGATGCACGCGAAAGGGACGGCTGAGGGGTTTTCTCCTCCAGTTTAATTTCAAGTCGAATATTTTTCCAGGACTTGGTTAGCATAGTGTCGGCAGCAGAGCGAGAAGGTCGATATTCCAGCTGGTAGAGCTTCCGCTCTGTAGAAAAATCCGTTTTCAATACCTGGCGTGATATTCTTCAAACGATTAAGACGACCAATTTATTTTTCAAAAAGAATAGCGCTTACGACGGGACAAAAAGTCGTTGGCCATCTGAGTCCTCCTGCCATTTGAAATACTGCGTTATCGGCCATCTGCCAGGTAGTGGCGGTAAAATCGATTCAGAAGCATCAGCTGCTACATGAACCAGATGTCCTGAGCTGTACAACAATTAAATACGCTAAAAAGACGTGAGCGAGACTTACGTGGCGTGCACGGTAATCCGGTTGTCTGTTGTTTGGGGAATAGAAGACAATAAGGCAAGTCGAAGGCGTATTTCTTCTCTACAGGTAATTTAAGTGAATGCCAACGGGAAAAGAGAGATTCATTGTACAATGCTGGAGTTAAGACCTGACCATTCCCGCCAGGAAGGCCGCCGGTATCACGGATATCCTCCATTGTTCTGGTTGCAAGCCATTCTGAGACACGCCTTACTCGAAAGAGTTTGTTTGGGGGTGAAATCCAAGGAAGTGCTTGAGAAGTGAGGAATGGATATTGAGAGTATCGTCGTGATGCGATGACTTCACCAAAACGACGCGGTGGAGGAATATAGGAGTACGACAATAAGTGAGATGCTCTCTATGCCGTTGGATTAGAATGTCTCTAAACATAGGCACAGATACATACTTCACAAACGGCACGAGCGAGGAGTCGTTTGGCGATATTCAGAGAGTCTGGGTGAGATTTGATGAAATCAAGCCGAAACTAGGATAAGAGTTAATAATAATGATGGTGGTAATCATAGATAATACGTACTTTTCCTGGAGATAATTCTTTCACCAGAACCCCGGAGAGCCGAGAGATTTTGGTCGTGAGGTGTGAAGGCAATGAAGGTGCCTTTTTAAACTCTAGTACGTTTTCTTGGATATCCTTAAAGAAGTTGACTTCTCTGTCTTGATTCACACCTTGGGATGTCGGAGACTTACCAAAGCTACTTGTCGAATTGAGGATAACGCAGCGTCAATATGACCCTGCGCACCTTCGAAAGTGAGAACGATTGAATTCGAGTCGGGGCTCTGTGTTGTGGTGACAGTTACTGAATTGTCTGTGCAAATGTCCCGAAGACGTCGTCCATCTTGAATGCGGGGGTCAGAAATACGCCTGGTGGATAGGAAGTATAAGGTGGCGGACCTTGTCCTAGGACAAAGAAGAAATCTCGAGGAGCAATTGACAACTCTGGATAATGCTGAGAAACTGTTTTGGAGGGCACAGGGAAGTAGACGAACCTATAGTAGTGATAATGTTCCACCGAATATGCTCGCGCTCAATGTCCTCCGGAGACTCCCAATTCCACTGTTCACGAAATATAATCTCGGCAATTTTTTCTTTCCTCATTTTGGCATCAACGGAGGACAACTTGTACTCCTTTTTTGCAAAATTGGTGAGCTGTCTCCTACTGTATTTGCCAAGAACTGTATTCATGATCTCGCGGTAGGCCTGTGTGTACTTTTTGGGACCGGGTCTCTCTGTTGGAATGCATTTTTCGAATTCGGCCAGACTCTCTTCCCTCTGTCGTGTGAGTTCATCTGGAGAGAGAGGAGGTGTATCATCCACATTGGCTGCCGGTAGATATTTCCGCAGAGTTTTGTCGGGTGCTGCTTCAAGAACACTCGGTTCTTTCGGTTGCTTCGAACCTCTCGTGACGCGGGTATGGTTTGCAGTAGAAGAGTAGAGACGACCTATGGATGCCGTGCGCACAACTAAGAATGAAACACGAAGGCTCATTCAAGAAGAGTTTCCAAAGGCGCCCATCTTCTGTCTTCCAAAACCACCATGGCTGATAACATCGACTACTCGGACATCGAAGCAAAGTCTCTCAATTCAATGCCTCATTGTTATTTAGTTTTACTCATTGCCTCAGATATCATGTGGAGTATGATGACTCTCTGGACAACGCCGTTGTGGTGGATGGCATCCCAATCATCGACGAGGCAAAGGTCGAAAAGTTACTCTCCAAGATAATCAAGGCATGGCAGAAGCAAGGCGTTTTTATAAAGCAAGATAAAATATTCTTGCCGTGGAACACAGAAACAGGAAAATGCAAAGGGTTCGGTTACACTTATCGCCTGTCCTCAGGCAAAAAATTCCAACTCACCTTACAGCTATATGTTTGTCGAGTTTGACTCAGCAGCCGATGCTACAAATGCTATCAATCTCATCGATGGCTACAAGTTTGATGCAAAGCACACCTTTTTGCTTAACCGATTTACCGATTTCGAAAAGTTTGGCAATATGGATGAAACGTATGTTGAGCCTGAGCTGGAGGAGTATGTTCCCAAGGTGTGAAATAAGCCGTCCTTTCGAATCCTTTTGTTTATGATATGTCCAGGAGCATCTCCGCTCGTGGTTGGCAGACCCACAAGGACGAGACCAATATGTAACCTATCGTGCTGACACAGTCGAAATCCTCTGGCATGGCAAACGATCTCAATGCGAAGTCGCCCACAAACCTGTTTGTTTCATATGAGGTACCCTACTTCATGCTCATGTTGCTGCTAGGATTGGAGGGAATTCCTCTATGTCGCTTGGTCTCCCCTCGGCACTTACATTGCCACCCTGCATCGTCCTGGAGTCCGAATCTGGGGTGGTCCATCTTGGAAACCTCAGTCTAGATTTGCTCATCCTTTGGTTAAGCTTATCGACTTCTCTCCTTGTGAGAATTACCTGGTCACCTGGTCGAATGAGCCTATTGTAGTTCCAGAAGGTGCCCCTCAAGGCCCACAATACCTTTCTGCGAATGACGAAGGGAATAATCTCGCTGTCTGGGACATCAAGACCGGGAACCTCTTAAGAACTTTTTCGACTTCGAGCGAGGATGGCACATCAAAAAAGCAAATGCAGTGGCCTATTCTCAAATGGAGCCCAGACGATAAATTTGTTGGTCGTGTCACTCTAGGTCAAATGATCAGCGTCTATGAGCTCCCAAGTATGGGTCTTCACGAGAAGAAAAGTCTCAAAATCGAAGGTGTCGTCGACTTCGAATGGTGTCCCTTAGGGGATAAGGATAAAGAAGACAATGAAAAGCTTCTAGCCAAGGGGAAGAAGGAGAAAGATAACATGTTTGCATACTGGACGCCAGAAGTAGCCAACCAGCCTGCTCGTGTCACTCTTTTAAGCTTCCCATCAAGGGCAATTCTACGACAGAAAAATCTTTTCAATGTTACTGAGGTTTGCATCTTCTTCCTTCACACTTCCTTTTATATATTTACCCCCCAAAGTGTAAAATCTTCTGGCAAAATCAAGGGGACTTCCTCTGCGTCAAGGTCGATCGTCATACTAAGACCAAAAAGTCTATCTTCTGCAATCTGGAGATCTTCCGAGTTCGAGAGAAAGACTACCCTGTCGAAGTAGTGGAACTCAAAGGTCTTTTTACCGGTCTTTCAGACTTCTCCATCTTGACTTCTGTCTCTAGACGCTGTCACTGACTTTTCCTGGGAACCAAACGGAGAACGTTTCGCCATTGTATCCAGCAACGATCCGAATCTGGGCAATCCTGGGCCTGGTATAACAGTAAAAACTGATGTCAGTTTCTACCAACTGGATCGAGCGAAAAATGACTTTAGGCTTCTTCGTGAGTCCTAGTAAATTTACAATTCGTTCAGTCTTTTCAAACCGATTTTGCGTAGGAACTCTCCCAGCAAGAACAAGCAATGCCATTCGGTGGTCCCCTCGTGGCCGGCATGTTGTTCTTGCAACTGTTGGATCCTCCACAAAGTCTGAACTCGACTTTTGGGACCTCGACTTTAATCAAATCGGTGCAGAACCCAGTACCGGACAGAGTAGCAAAGACGAGTGGGGTGCTGGTGTTCAGCTCCTTGGAACGGCCGACCATTATGGTGTAACCGATGTTGAATGGGACCCTTCTGGCCGATATCTCGCAACTAGCGCTAGTGTTTGGCAACACTCAGTTCGTTTCTCCCATCCTTTGCAGCTTCCGGAAAGACTAATTGTTCTTCAGCTGGAAAATGGGTACGCAATTTGGGATTTTCGGGGCCAGGAGCTGGAAAAGCACATCCTGGATCGATTCAAACAGTTCATTTGGCGTCCTCGACCAAAGACGCTGCTGAGCAAAGAGAAACAGAGGCAGGTGAAGAGAAATTTAAAAGAATATAGCAAGCAGTTCGACGAAGAGGATGCTCAGAGCGAGCTACAGGGTAACGCGGAGCAGCTTGCGCAAAGGAAGCGTCTTGTCGATGAATGGAACGCATGGCGATTGAGGTGTAAGAAAGAGCTTGGGCTGGATGAGGATGGTGAGGAGGACGACAAAGATGAGGAGAGAGAGGAGATAGAGGTCATGGTTGAAGAGGTCATCGAACAGATCGAGGAGGAAGTCGTAGATGAATAGACTCGGCACAATTCTCTTAGTTGTAAAGTTTCTGTTGGGTAGATCCGAGATCGCCTCATGTATGTAGCTTCTATGCGTTCTCTTCGCTGCTTGCGGGCAAGTCCACGACCGCCCAAATCCACCGTGTAGTTCACAGCAAAAAGTGGTCAGGCCATATCATTTGACATTGAGCGTCAGCGCTGAGACAAAACCCACTTGAACTCGGGTCTAAAACTCCCACCTACATTCAATTTTACGGCAATCTCACGAACGGCAGTCTTTTTCTGGTGCAAACGTTTTCAGGGACTTGACATTGTAGGGGTCGACTCGTGTTTTTGCCGAAGGGTATTTAACATGTTGAGGGCCAATACGGTTGCACCCAGCTCTTCGAGCACACCGCACATTGCTTCCATCCGTCCAAAACCTTTCCTCAACTTACAATGCCCTCTGCACGCACCAAGGCAGGACGTCGCCGCAAGGACAAGAAGTCTGCTGCTGCCCCTGACGTCAAGGCCCAAACTTTCAAACAGCGCGATGAGCGGGCTGGTCTTCTAGTTACAGAGGAGTTCGAGAAGGCTGTCGCCGAGTGCAAGGCTCAAGTTGAACGGATCAGTAAGGTGACTACTAGCTATTTCTTGTTCCCTTTTGTACGCGTTTTATTCATAAAATGCACTCGTGAAGGAATGTCGCGCCAAAAATCGCAAGTTCAGGTGAGTCTCATTTTCCCCCAATTCTTTGTCCATTGTACTCAGATTCGAATAGAGACAACGAGTTTGATCTTGAACATAACCAATACTTCGTTCTTAATGGTATCGATGTCCCAGAGGATGGCAGTGACTTGAACCCGTCGGATTTCCGTCGCGTCTCTCAGCTCTTCAAGAATCCCACGTTCTTCAGGGAGAAAAATGCTAAGGCTGGAGATATCCACCAAGGAGCCCTCGGGGATTGCTGGTTCCTGAGTGCTTTGGCCACCATTTCTGCTATGGAGGTAAGGACCTCGATCTTCGCTGAGATTGAGTGGACAGCGATTTACGATAATGTCTTGTAGGGTTTGGTGGAGAAGCTTTGTGTCGCTGTAAGTCTACTGTATTCATTCTCAGCTGATCATAACTCTGATTTCATGATCAGCGCGATGAGCAAGTTGGTGTCTACGGCTTCATTTTCTTCCGCGAGACCACTTGGGTTCCTGTTATCATCGATGAGTTCGTTTGCATTTATCTTAAATTTTACCCCCAGAAGTTTTACCTCTTGAGCTAGCTTTCTCTTCACCTCCATTCCGAAATGGGATGAGCTCTCATATTCTGAGAAAGAGCTCTATCATGGGCGCAAAGAGCAATATGAAGCCATTGCCCGAAGGGGTGGTGGAGGACTTTACTTCGCCAAATGCTCCGGTGGTGACGAAACATCCCGTGAGACTTGGGTTCCCCTCATTGAGAAGGCTTTTGCCAAGCTGCATGGTGATTACGCTTCCCTTGACGGAGGTTTCTCCTGCGAAGCTTTGGAGGACCTGACAGGGTATATTTCTCTTCAGAATTTAATATATAATTTTGACTTATGGACACTAGTGGTATCTCTCACGTTATTCAAGTCGAGGATATTCTTGATCCAGATTTGTTCTGGACAGAAGAGCTGCTCAAGGTCAACAAGGATCGGCTTTTTGGTAGGAACTATTTCCTTGTCATCTCATCTGTGTTTAACCCTGTTTTCCAGGCTGCTGTTTAAGATTTGATTCATCCTACCGTAACATGTGGGCGTCAGCCACTGAAAATGGATTAGTCGGAAGTCATGCATACTCGATTTTGAAAGCCGTAGAAGTAGCTGGAAAACGCTTCCTCATCATTCGCAATCCATGGGGAGCTCCCAACAGCGAGTGGACTGGACGGTGGAGGTGACTTGAATCTCTCAGTCCTGTAAGTTGAGTCATGGCTAACGATCATTTCAGCGATGGCGATGAAGCTTGGACCAACGAATGGCTTGCTCGTCTTCCCGAAATTGGCCACACTTTCTCAAGGAGCGACGGACAATTTGTAATGGAATGTGAATCTAGTCTTTATCCTCCTCTGGAAACTCGCATTCTGATATAAGCGTGCAATTAGATTCCGACTTCTTAGCCAACTGGGAGGACATCGACCGAACCCTCCTGCTTGACTCAACTTGGGTTATGAGCTCTCAAATGCTTCGTGTTGACTGTCGCCCGCTCCCTTCTGCCTCTACATGGGGCGATGTTTCCTGTGCGTCATGTTTTCCTTTTTCTGTTCGGTTGCTCATTTTCTCGTTATCCAGTCACGGTCGATATCCCAGAGAGCAGCCCTACTATTCTTGTTCTTTCTAAGATGGATGAACGCTACTTCACCGGTCTCGGTGGACGGAGCTATTGGCACTTTGCCTTCACTGTCTTCAAAAAGGGCCAGTCTGAGCCTGTGACAGACTCCGTCGGAATGGCCTTCCGCGGCGCCTTGAGATCTGACCACGTTGAGCTTGACTTAGAGAAAGGCACTTACGTTGTCCATGTGCGTTCTTACTTTTACACCATTAGTTTTTCTAATGTGCTGCAAAGGTCAAAATCGGAAGAATCTACAAAGACGAACCAGTGAGTCCCAAACTCTTCTCGCTGACCAGAATACTGTTCTCATTTGCTCCAGACCTGGTACTCTGAAGGGAGGAAGAAGTGGCCCCCTCACAAACTCTCTGAGGTTCTAGCTGAGCGAGCTCGTAGCCGCGCAATGGCTGCCAGTAAGTTTTTATTTTCAAGATTTATAAAGCTTCGTCCTCACCGCCATGCAGATTTCAAGGTCGAGGAAGAATACAATAATCTTCATGTTCCTCGTTCAGTCATCGGTGGCGTGACGCTGGAAGAGCTCACTATCAAAGCGAAAGAAGCCGATATTGCCAAGGCCGCTGCCGACAAGGCCGCCGCTGAAGCTGAGGGTGAGTGGGTTGATGAAGAGGAGGAGGACAAAGATGCCTCTACCCCGACTCCTGCCGATGCTGTTCCCGACACTGCTGAGGCAGACGGAGAGGGCGCGGGCTCAGGTGAAGATGAAGATGGTGACGATGATGACTCTTCGGACAGCGATTTCGAACCTCCTGCCTCAGCTGAGGAGACTTTCGGGTCAGATGAGCTCGACCTCATTCCTGAGAACAACCAGGTCTACCTCACTCTTCGTGCTTACACGAAAAAGGGAGCATCCGCCGTTATTACTGGTCATCTTCGGGAAGGAGCAAGCTTCAAGAATCTGGGTCTGCAGGAGAATTGGTGGGTGAAGGCGAAATCTTAGGGGGGATGCTTGAGCGATCTGTAACCATTGTATAACACAATCTTTTGTATATTGATAAACTTTCTGCTCGTGTGAAAATGATTAGTTCTGTTATTGGTCAATTTCATGGTTCAAAATACCCTCTTTTGAGAAAAATAGCATCCTTCCCGTGTACAAATCATCTGTTTGACGGTTGACCTCAACTTTGATCACTGTCTCACAATTGCCTGGACACTTGCTCACCTCCTTTCCGCCAGCCAACACTAATATTGACCCGGCTTTCGCAACACAGCCCATCAATTATCCGAGAACAGTCAGGTAGCCCACCTCATTACGAACTTGTCCCCCGCATTCATGCTTACAGTGGTGCAGCGCCATCCCAGATCCAAACTCTCAATATACGTGCCTCCAACAAATCAACCCTCTCATTCCTTTGCAACATCTCTATCTTCTTCGCTTTATATCCCTTATAAAACTTCAATGGCGTTCGTACGACTTCCTCGTCGATGGATAGGCGCAGTCATTGCCCTTGCTGTCTTCCTCGTCTTTTGTTTATATTCGGGATATGGACCGAATACAGAGACAATAAGACACTCTGTGGGCTTACGCAAGTCCTCATACTTCGACGACGTACGTGCTTTTGCTCCAGCTCTGTACACAGCTATATCCTGAGAGACGCTGCTTTGGTCAGGTTCCTGAAATATATGGCTTGCTTGGGCTTGTTGTTCCTTCGAAATCCTCCGTGCATCAACACGAACTGCTCCTTCCTTCACAGCACTCTCACGTTCTGGTCGAAGGACCGGGCAAAGGGGCTAAAAAATCTAATCTTGCGTATGGCATCTATGACTTAACGTCGGAAAGGACATCCATCGACTGGAAACTTCGAAGAGAAGAAATTGACCACGACCATCCTGTGATTGTCTTTGGAAAGGTGCGATTCCTCTGCTGGAGGATGCTCTTTATGAAACTAACGTTGGGACACGTAGAGTTATTGCCCGTACACAAAACGATTGCTCACTTTATTGTCTACGTTACCTATAACTCCTGCTCCACACATCGTACAGGTCGATCTCCGCGATGACACAAGTCTCATGCAAGATGTCTTGCTTCGCCTTACTGGCCGACGCACAGTACCAAACATGGTCGTACACGGAGCTTCTATTGGAGGGAGCGACGATGTCCACGCATTAGCTGCGAAAAACGGCAAACAGTACACGGCTGAACAAGGCGGAAGGCTGCGGGAAATTCTTGAGGAAGCCGGGGTACGCTGGGGTTCATCCTCTAAATCAGGGAAAGACAACAAATTGCCTGAGGAACGACCGTTGTTTGCGAAGCAGGATTGAGAAAATGCCATCATTCAAGGACTTTTGGATAGGATGATTTGCCTACTTGTGTAAAACACAATTGTATGATATTGAACTTTAAGACAATATTTGTCACGATTTTGGTTCTTTCCAAGACTTACATTTGAAATGGAATGCAGCGTTTTTGGAGTCACTCTCCATGAGCGCTTACCGCTATTGCACTTCACTCTAACCACCATTACTATGAGCTCCTCTCCCACATCCCAGGAACTCATTCCAACTCAATCCAGCTCAACGCTAAAGAGGTCACTGAACAGACAAGCTGTCCTAGACGAAGACGAATACACTGCAGCACTCGAGCACATCATCGCGCGAGACTTCTACCCTTCTCTCGTCCATCTTGATGCAACGAACGAATATTTAGATGCTCTTCAATCTCAGGACCCATCCCGGATTGATGCATCCGTCCGTAGAATGGGAAATATTCAGTCCGAATTGGCGACCCCGCTGGGCAAGACACCGTTGAATTGGACAGGAGCTACTCCGCTTCGTTGCGGGTTGGGATGGAGAACCCCCTGCGAAACGGAGAAAGTATGATGCTTCTTTGTCACTAGATGACTTTCAGGCGCGGTATACGTCTGAGGACAACGCTTCCTTCACAGAGATCCTTGACGACGAAAATAAGCGGAGAAAAAGGAGCGGTATTGCATGGGCATTCGACGCAGAAAGAGAGTGAAAGAGATAAGACTGAAGCTCGAGGGTTCAAAGGAGCGAATGCTGATTGAAGGCGTCGGAATGGCTGATGAAGGTCTCATTCCAGGAATTAGGCAGAAGTTGAGAGTTGAAATGCCGGCAGTAAAAGGCTTGATTACAGCTGCTGGGGAGGATAGCTCTAATAAGGAGAGCGAGACGGCCCTTATAAAGAGTACAGAGAAGACGGAGGAAGCAGAGGGACCTGTAGATGTCCATGGCTCCGAAGAAAGACACAAGAGCTGCTGGTGTAGAAGCTTGGAAGTTCAAGGTATATTTCTTCTTTTTTTTTTTTCTTATACGTGGTATCTGAACATATAACTAGACTCGCAACAGCCTGATGTTTGGCCCTGAAGCAGACGACTCCCTTACCACTCAAAAGACCAGTTCTTCTCAAAACCCCGACCCCCAAATTCCTCAAACCTGGTAACAACCCGAATATTTGAACAGACAGATGCGGCGACCTTTTCGTCTTCATCCGAACCGCCAAGTCCTAGTCGAAGTCGAATCAATGCGGCAATTAACGATGAACCCTTTGGTGAGTTGGCTTATAATTCTGATGAAGGATATTTCTTCATCTGTTGACAACCAGACCGACCAAGCGCGTCGTCGGATGCGTTTCAGCTTGTTCCAAATCTTCCGTCCCCAACTCCTGCCGAGCTAGGACCCAAAGCCATGAAACAGCTCATGACTATGGGGAAGCTCATGGCTACTCCACGTATCATTTCTGCAGATGAAACACCAGGGACACCCTTCCGAATATCAGAGCCTTCTTCTCGTGAAGCTTTGTCTCATCGTCTTGCAGACGGTGCAAGGAAGGCACTACGGACCAAGGCAAACCTAATCTCGGGTAAGCCTACACCACGGCCAGGAATCGCTGGTGCCGGGACTATGCCTCCGCCCGTGGACACCGCGAAAGAATTCAACCTCCTTGACTCCAGCTGCACGGAACTTATTGGATCGGAGCATGGGAGTGCTGCTTCGAGGAGAGCCAGTGCCATGGACAAATCGAGCGGTTGGACGAATTCGAGAAAGGACCAAGATTTGGCGAAGTAAGATGGACACCACTCCTGGCAGATCATAGTCTTTTGTGCATTGCATGGATTATAGAATGTATACGATGACGGTTCGATGCGCATATGCATAGAATCATATTGCATCCACAGACCTTTGTTTTTTTTTCTGATGCATTTTTCTCACGCATATTGCTTTGAAAGCTCTCCTGATTCCTTCCGGCGAACTTGTCCTCTGCCACCATGGCCTGCTACTACCGTCGGTACACCCGGCATCCGATCACTGTCCCTGTCCCTACTTTTTGCTCTTATATAAAGCCGGGATACCTGAGCTTGATCATCCCTATTTGAAACCTTCATTGCATCACGCAAGATGGCATCCTCACCTCAAGACAATGTTTTACTCTTTGGCCTCGGTGCTGTTGGAGCCGTCTATGCCTTCATCGCAGCACGCGCACCAACACAAAGGTCTACGTTTGTGCTAGATCCAACTTTGAAGTAGTCTCAACTCAGGGTCTGAACATGAAATCCGAAAAGTTTGGAGATCATCCTAACTTTATGTTTGCTGGAGGTATGTACTATGTAATAC